>CM046448.1:9911672-9934172 GCA_025506515.1 Flaveria trinervia
TCCTAGAGATTGACGTGTGGTAAAAATGACAAGGACATCTTTTAATATTGGATATAAATATAAATACATGATTAGTTAAAATCAAATTAAAATGCTTTTAGTTTTGAAAGTGATTTATTGTTAAAAACAAATGCTAAAAAGACCATTGAAATTAGTTGGTGAAGTCTATTCCATACGTTCTTCATTAATTGATTTATTTGATTTAAACGTTAAACGAACCAACTTTAACCTTACATTATTCCACATTTGTTTTTTTATTCTATCAAATCAATACTTATGTCAAAAGATTCATCAATCTCACAAATAGCGCTAAAATGGTGAAAATATAAAGAAAAGTTCCACTAATTAAAGGACCACCTTCAATATTGACGACACAATTAAAACGTACGGTAATGTTGTCGATCTCAAAAATAGAAGTAGATACATAGCATCATGACATAAAACAGCTTATCAAAATGAAATTAATTTCCTGACATTTAATTTTCTACCGAATAGTTTAAAAGAAAATTTTGATGTAAAATTAATATAATACTATTTACGTCCAAAATAATTTTAATGTGTTCCTCTTTTAAACATATAGTGTTTATAAATGCGCTAAACTTTAAATCCTTGTATTGTTTATAAAATCACCATCTCTAATCTTTTTTTACTTTCAAATTTTCTATTTATTTTAATTTAGCATAAAGATTTCTAAAATTTTAATCTAAAAAAGTTTTCAAAAAAAGTTATATATAATAAATACTCATGTTATACCCTTTAGTTTAAGGCTAGTCTTTATTATATTCATTTGATCGTTTATGATCTTTAGAAGTGTTTTATAATGTGACACTAATGTAGGTGTAGTTTATAAACTCACTCATTATATCTATAGCTCAACATGGATCGTAAATTGTATTATTAACTCATTACTAACGTTTTGAAATGGTGAGTCCCGTAGGATCGATTATCATTAAAAGGGATCGGAGGCACTCAGACTTTGTTTTGAGGTGAGGTTTGTTGGATGTAAACCCGGTCAAGTCTTACATTGAAACATGATAAATCTTGATACACACCACACTTGTAACCAAGTGTTACTCCAACTATTAATAATGATGTTAGGACGAAACCTCATATTACCAACTGATTTTATGTTTTTACTATGGATTGCCTTAGTAAACTAGATCTTGGCTAGAAAATAATGACATATATTATTATATTTGAAAAGTAAAAATATAAACAGACTGAAACATATCATAACAAGTTAAGCAAATGTTTTATTAACTCATTACTAACGTTTTGAAATGGTGGATCCCGTGGGATCAATTATCATTGAAGGGGGGGGGGGGCACTCAGACTTTGGTTTAAGGTGAGGTTTGTTGGATGATAACCCGGTCAAGTCTTACATTGGAACATGATAGATCTTGAAACACACCACACTTGTAATCAAGTGTTACTCCAACTATTAATAATTGATGTTAGGACGAAACATCACGTATTACCAAGCTGATTTTATGTTTTTACTATGGTTTGCCTTGGTAAACTAGATCTTGGCTAGAAAATAATGACATATATTATTATATTTAAAAAGTAAAAACATAAACAGATTGAAACATATCATAAACAGTTAAGCACATGTTTTACCTGCTTAAACATGTTTAATCGTGTCTAAACACGCCAACCTTCTTTAAGACACAAGGCCTGTTAAGATAACCCAAAATTCGTTTAATTTTGTTTCTTACATGTAGTTTTAACACATTCGTGTTAGAAATTATCAACCCTATTTCATGTGGACTCCAGTCCTTTTCACACGACTCTACCCGCATCGCAACTCATCCCAACTCCGTTAGTCAAACACCACTAAATGTACTCAAATCTTTGATAAAAATCGAATAAGGGAAAACTCTCCATTGTCATCCCTTTGTTTAAATAAAATAATTTTAACTAACATTATAAATAATCATTTATAGACATTCTTTTTAGTCAACATTGTTTTCAACTTAAATCTTAATATTAATACATGTTTGAAAACACCTTTAACTATTTTATTGATAAATCCAGCCACCCAATTAAAAACTCACCCGAATTAATGGAAACTCATTTACATAAACACATCCGTATAAACTTATGCATTTGAATCCTTTTATATCAGATTGATTATGATTATGTGGAGTCCTTTACATAAATTCAATGATCGAAGCAAGATAAAATAAGTTTATAATAATTCACCGGTGTAACCTCATTTTGGAAAATAGAAACTCACACCCGAATATGTTTGAGTCAATTTTAAAAATCAAATTTATTAGTTAGCAATTTAATTTATTTTAATCCTTCAAATACAATAATAATAGTATCTATTCAACTTCCATTTATTAAATCAATTCATAGTAATTTCATGATTTATAGAATAAAGTTTAATAAATTTATGAAGTTATTTGTCAATTATGAGTTTTAATTATTAAACCAAAATAAATAATTAACATACAAAAAGTTTATTATTCTTATAAATATATAAAGTCTATAAGATTTTTATAAACTAATTATTGATTTAATAGAATCTATAAATAAATAATTTGAATTATTTATAAACTAGGATGTTATGAGTTTAAGGTTAAAAATGTAATTCTTCAAACTTTGTTTAAAATTTTTTGGCATAAAATGATAATAGTTTGAAACATGAGGGATCAAAGGGGTAACTTCAATTTAAAACAACCCAAACCCTTCGTCGTATCCCTAGTGTTCGGCCAAACTCCGGCCAACATATCCGGCAAGCTCCGGCGAGCCAAAACAATCATTATCCACCATTTAAAACCCAACTAAACCCATACAAATCGTTTTCTCGAAAGTTTCGAACTCATTTACCGTTTCAATTGAATGTCCATGTCATTATGTTGACTTAATTGAAACCGAAGATTTGCAATCAAACCATGAGCGGCTTCGGCTTGATTTTTGATCAAATTGCTCGATTAAATAAATTCTAATCGTCCCTGTAATCATTTGGGATTACAAATAGCACTTAATTACAATTCAAAGCATGTTAACAGATGTATCATTCTAAACGAACCCTTGAACCTTTCTGCAATCTCAATTCATTCAAATAACACCCACACATTAAGTTAATTCGCGCCTTCATCACGATCTGCGTCATAGTCGATGTATATCTTCCGGGAATTCTAACCTGATTGATAAGGGGCTTTTGGTCTAAACAAGCCTCAAAAGCTACACACATGATTAATTTGATTATCATCAAAGTTTGCATGTCAAATCATACTTCCACAGTCGCGACGTTTCCTTCGGCTTGCATCTTCGATTCCATCTCAATCCTGGTAAATTAAACACGTACATACGCTCGTCTTTGCATGGGGAATTAAAGCCCCACAATTGATTAGATTAACAACATCAAATTGATGTTCAATTTTGTTCTAAACGAACTAGGGTTCATGTGATATTGGGGTTTTTATTTTAACAGTTTATAAATATTATTTTTCGAATGAAATCAGATTTGGGCTTGTAGTCCAATGGCAACACGCACTATTTACACATAGGAGGTCCCGGGTTCGACCCCGGGCACCCCCAAAACATTCTTTTTGATATTTTCGTTTTATAAATTAAATCACAAAAATTATCATATCTTATTAAATTAAAATAAAAATATTTTGTAATTAAATTTATTCCTTAAACTTTTATTTAAATTCTTAAAACTTATAAAACAATATAATTTTCTATTATTTTTATTCTTAATTTAAGGTTTTGATATTATAATACCTTTACAAAAACCATTTAAAAGTTTTAAAACTTTATAAAATGATTTTAAATCAAGTCTAAATAATTATTATGCAAGTCATTTAAATAAATATTCAATTTATCTTTATCAAGTTTTAAATAATTAATTATTAAATTAATTATTTTTTTTCACACTTTATACTCAATCATCACTTAATCAACTATTACTAACGTTTTAGTAAAAATTATTATTCAAATTCACTAATGGTTCATTATTATCTTTATCATCCAATCAATTTATTTTATTCTTATTTAATCATGTTACATAAGTTAGCTATACTTTTCTTATCAAATTATCAAAACCCAAATTCCAATTGAAACCTAATTCATATTTAATCGTTAATCATAACTTTATTCTATTCCTAAGACCCAAAAACTTAGGTTGAATCGTGAAGAAATTATTGGAGCAATCTTATTTTATACTTTTTGGGGTGAAACATATTATGTTATAAATATACATTTGTAAAATATCTTGATACTTGTAGTACACGAGAAATTCGTTTATAATCTTGTCATGGTTATTTTAGATATTTATGAGCTTTATATGATAGTCATCTTGTAAAAACAAGAGGAAACCCAAAGTCAAGCTCTCACTTCCTTGAGATCAAAATATCCTGTGCAACAAGCTTCAATCTTCCCTAAGCCTCCTCCAGTTGTTATTCAAGGGATCAAAGAATGCTCCAAGATCTCAATAGGTTCTTTAACAAGTTCCTGTTGGAATCTCTTATAGAACAACCAAGCCTTGATATGCGTGTGATCTACTTCGGAGCTCAAGAGCTTTGGAGGTTAAATGCACATTCTACCACTATTGAGGAAGTTGGTCAACCTAAGGTCCAAGTGGAACCTAAGATTAACTTCGAAGGGGAAACAAGGACTGATGGCCCAGCAACTGAAACTGTTGGGACAGATGGTGCATATTCACATACTTTCGAAGCACAATTCAAAGCCTCGGAAGAACAAGTTCAAACTTCCGAAGCTGAGATTGCTGCTGCGGAAGGACTATTCTCACTATCCGATGATCTAATAGTCATAGATGTAATCCTGGAACTCGTATCTGAGGTTAATAAAGAGGATTTTCTCACTCAACCTTTAGCTCTAACATCAGCATTATCTCCAGCTCCCATCTCTACTACTCAACCTGAATCTTCTATCCAAGAACCCCCAAAGTCTAGTACTTCCGAAGACATTAAAGGAAAGAGGAAGATGACTTCGGAAGAACTTCAGGAGGAAGAAAGGTTGAAGAAACTCAAAAGAAAAGGTAGGCTGACAACTAGAAAACTGCTAGCTGCAAGTACCAAAGCAACTGCAGCCAACCAGGAAGCGGTCAACAACCGAAAAAGGGTAGAGATTAGCGATAGACTTGTTAGTCTAGAAACTGCAACTGAAGATGTACTCCTGCTACCATTAGAGGAGTTAATAGAGCTGAAAAAGGCAACCTTGCTTCTAAAACAGCAAAAAGAAGAAGCTGCAAGGTTAGCCTTGGAAGAAGAAAGGGAGAGGAAAGAAAAAGAAGTTGATCTACAGCTCAGAAGGGAAATGATAACTTTTCTAACCTCCATAGGTTTCTCTCAAGAAGAATTATCTCCACATAAAAATGATACGATCTTATGGCTCTTCAACAAAGAGCAAGATCAAATGGAGAAAGAGAGAAAGAGAGCTGAAAGGGAAAAGCTATTGCAGAAGAAGAAGAAGGAAGAGAAAGCAGGACTGACTGCTGCCAAGAAAATAGGTAAGAAGGCCTGGATGAAGAGCTATCTCAAAGCTCATGGCTTCTCTGGCAGGCAGGTGGGTCCTATGTCAGAAAAGACTCTCCAGTGACATGTCAGTGACATTAAGGCTGACATTCGCGCGGGAAAGAGGAAGGAGATGTACAGAAGGGGACAGGGGATGACCTTCAAAGCAACCACTCAACCCAAACTCCAAACCCAACCACAATCTGAAACCATACCTTTTTCACTCCCCATCAAAACCGAACCAACCAATGAACCATACACCCCTGAACCCACACCATCACTCCTACCAACCCCTTCACCTCAACCACCTAAACTACCCATCCTCCAAACCAAAAATTTAGCCAGAATCCAAACACCTCAACCTACCCATCAACCTATCAAACCATCCCCTCAGCCTTCTAAACATCTCTCCTTAGAAGAATTCAAAGCAGTCAAGACAAAGCTCATAAAATGCACAACTCTGAGTGATATCTCCTGTGTGGAGGATTCTATCAATTTGACCTATGTTGACAGATCCTCAAGTTCCCTCACTAGAGATCAATTTCTTGATCTGCCCAGAGGAACATTGGACCAAGCTGCAAATCTCCTTGGCCTCAATTCAGACACTTTGAATGAGGAAGAAAAGAAGTTAAGGAGAAGGCTGGTGACTCTACTGGATACCAAGAAAAGCGATAGGGTGCCAAGACAACCTCTTGCACCTAGAAAGAAGATCATCCGGTGGAGGTTCAAAGACTCTTCTCGCAACTTTGTTGTTGAAAGAGAGAATGGAGAGCTCAACAGGTTGAGTGCCTCATCTCTGCTACACTTAAGCAGATTTGACATTGCTGAATTAGCAAAGAAGACATTCTCCAACCCTTCAAACTCTGATGCAGCTGCCCATATCAGAAATCATCTAGGCAGCCTTCATATGGCTGAGCTAACTGCTAGAAGCAAGGTTGAAGCAGATTTGAAACTGAGAGAGGAGGAGGAAATGAAGGGATCAACAACCAAAGGCAAAGCCTTTTTACAAATGGTTAAAGGTCCTGAACTAGAATCCATAGTTAGATGAGAGTATGACTATAACTCCCGTCAATTAACTCTTTTCAGGGGGCACAACAAAGGGTACATGTCATTCAGAATGATAGACTGGATCTCCTATCCACCAATGACTTGTACAAGCTTCTCAGCACCACTTCTAGAAGAACAAATAGACAGACAAATATCTTTTGTCCTGGTGCTGAAAGCTTTGAGAAGCAGGAATAAGTGAGGTTTGGTAGCATCAGCCTAGGGGGAGTTTGTTGGATCTACAAAGGCTAGTGCAACCAAAACCAAGTCACTTAGAAGATTTTGGTACAACAAATAAAGGACTTCTGAAGCTAAGTGTGGAACTTCCGAAGGAAAAAGGAGCTCTTCCGAAGACAGTGTAAAACTTACTTCCCAATGAAAAGTTCCAACTTCCGAAGACAAAGAACCTACTTCCGAAGTTCAAGACTTAGAAAGAAAGATCTGAAGTCAACTTCCGAAGTACAGAAGTTCTCAAGCCTCGGAAGTATAGAAGCCTCTTCCGAAGTATAAGTGGGTTCGGAAGAACTTGTTCTTCCGAAGCCACTTACCTTCGGAAAACACTGCTATTATCCAATGGACATAAGTATGGTCTCCCTGACACTCCGCTGCAAATCTCTGAGATACTACATGGCGTTTTCTCAAAAGCCATGCAGTTGACCATACTTTAATCCGCTGTTTACCTTTTTATGTTAGTACAGTTGTCATCTTTAGTTGGTGACAAAAGGTAAGTCATGGACATGTCATGACTACCATATCTTAGATAGTACTTTATCTAAGATACCTTAACTTTAGCATTGTAGTATATGCTTTAGTCTTAGGTTTCCAGCTGGTATCAAAGTATATCTGGCTGTAGGATCTAGTATATATAGTCTATCATTGTAACTCATGGATCATGCTTGTAAGAGTCTTGTAATATCTTGAGTTGAGAAGTAATATATACAAGTGCCTTGAAAATTTATTTTTGTGTGTTCATTTACTACTTATTATATTATTATCAACTCTTGTGAAAGACTTTACTTTATCTGAATTGAGTGTTTCTATAAGTGAGTTTGAGAGAAATCCTAGTGTTTAAGTGAAAAACCCAATCCTGCACAATCATTAACTATTGCTAGCCTAGCGACGTCATAGATCAATAGGCTTGACAAGCCTATTTGATGCTAAAGCCGAGGTTATTGCTGGCTCCTAATGACATATGACTTGTTCATCATGGGAACCAAGTACACTTAGCTAATCGTTATAACTTGTAATGGATATCTTTGTTAAGGTTTGATTGTATTATTATGTTATCTATATTCTTGCAATATTTCTTAACATATGACATGAATTGTCTTTTAAACGTTGTTTTCATACGTATGTACAAATTAATGTGAACTCACCAACATTATATGTTAGACCTATTATTTTTAACATGTTTCAGAATTGCTACTTGAGGACTTCTTCTTGCTCATATAGAACTTGGATTTAGTTTAATTAAATATTTTATGTTGTTTAAATCTTTGTTGGATTGTAATGACTTAATTGTCTAGTTTTATTCAATAAAAAATGACATTTAATTTATTTCAACTTTTTTAATTCCGTGAGCTAGGAACAATCGTTTCGCATTCGTCCACCTCGATGACTTTGCCGTCGATTGGGGTGTGACATGTTTGACTTAAGTTCTCCTCTGGTAGTTTAGATGAGGATTTTATGGGTCTCATGAGGACACAAACCCCGCTTTTTTAATGGTGGTTAAGTTTTTTTGACAAGGCAATAGTCCTACTATGTAAAAATGTTTTCTACGGGTCTAATCTACCTGTAAATATGTTTGTTCGATATACAAGATAAATTAGGGGTGTGCATGGTCGGTTTGGTTCGGTTTTGGCCTAAAACCGATATTTTGGTTTCTAGGTTTTTAAAACCGTTCGGTTTCGATTTTTTCGGTTCTTGGTTTTCGGTTTTAACTTCGGTTTCGGTTCGTTTTTGGTTTTTTTGGTTTTATTATTTGTGCTTCAAGTATTAGAAAAAAATGTTTTAAAGTATTGAATTAAAACCAAAACATTGGCTTTATATTATTTTGTTGATCTCTAAATATAAGCTATATATTTTTATAATTTAGTTGATATTAAAATTTAGAGTTAATTACGCAAATGGACCTTGTGGTTTATTGAAAATAACAGGTTTGGGTACTAAGGGTTTTTTGTAACGGGTATGGGTATTGTGTTTTCAATTAGTAACAAATTAAGGTATTAACACTAACAGACGTTAACTTTTCAGTTAAATCTAAGGGTATTTTCATCTTTTTATCTTATAGGGACGGTTTATGTCATTAATACATAAAAAGGATGGTTTGTGTAATTGTTTATGTCTAACTGTGGAGTTCTCCTCTCATCCACATCCAATACGCCCAAAACGCGTTGTTGATGTTAAAGGCCAGACATTTCTTATGAACCAGGAATCGCTCTTGTCCACGGCTGATGTGGGATATATGTAGGGTATCACAAGCACCTCCTGTTTGGACTCATCGTCCTCGATGAGCCGCAGAAGTCACTATCGTTGGTGATGTATGTCCCACACCCTAATGGCACAAGAGTGGCTCTGATACCATTCTGTAACACCCGACCCCTCACACCAACAATATTGTTCGCTTTGCCCACGAAAAGCTCACGGATTTGCTTTTGGTTGCCCGGTCCACCATCGCCAACGACCACCTTGTTCAGAAGAATCCACAACCAAGCTCAGTTCCCCCGCATCCGGTGACACCACCTCTAATCACTCCGGTGAGTACTAACCAGATGTGTGCTCAACCAACATAATTTATGTCACAATCTTATTCTCAAAATCCTTAAAACTTAAAGTTCTTTTCCAAAATCCTAAACCCCAAATCAAACATTACCTAAATTAGGATTCTTGATGCTAGGGCTTGTAGGCCGAGCTTAGAATGTGGTAACTAAACCGACGGTTTTGGTAATTTGGTATATGATGTTGTTGATGGTGGTGGCGCGATGGTGGTTAACGGGTCATGATAGGTTGATGATTGGTGAAATAGTGGTGGTGGGGGCAATTGGTGTCGGTGACTGATGGTCGTCAATCGGTGGTAATGGTGCAGTGGCGATGCCTAGTGGTCATTTACCGGTGGTAGAAGTGGCCCGTGGTCGTCAATCGATGGTGGTGGTGGTCTGTGGCAGGTGGTCAAACAATGAAGATGGAGTTTGGTTGTTTCATTTTAGTATGCAAGAGATAAAGTGTACTTTAGTTTATATATATACACAAACAATCCTTTTATATATATTGAATTACACAAACAACCCCTTCAAGTTACATTAGTGGCTGATGTAGAATAAAAAGACAAAAATACTTTTGGATTTAACAGAATAACTAACGTCTGTTATTGTTAACACTCAACCTTGTTATAAAATTAAAAGTGAATACTCAAACATGTTACTTTTTTTGCTTAGTACCCAAACCTGTTATTTTGTATAAACCACAGGGACTATTCATGTAATTAACTCTAAAATTTAATACAATTCATAAAATATAAGAACAATATATCAATAAAACATTTTAATCTATCAATTCAAATAAACAAAATTAAATATTATTCATGAAACCTAAATATTAATCTTTTTTAGATAACACAAGTTAAATAAGTAACTAATAGGCTAATAATTTTATAAGTATATGATTATACCTCTAAATTTACAAGTTTGATTATATGGTTTCGGTTCGGTTTTTTCGGTTTTTGTTACAAGCAAAACCAAAACCGAACCGAAAAATCCGGTTTGTAAAACATCATTAAACCAAACCGTCGGTTTTCTAGCGGTTTCAGTTTTATCGGTTCGGTTGCGTCGATTATTTTGGTTACAGTTTGGTTATTTTAGTTTTTTGCTCACCCCTAAGATAAATAATCGATACATTAACGTCAATAATACATTACCTGAAGAGAGAATTACATATATATCCCTATAAACTTTATCAATTACATGTATACCCGGCTTAAATTTTTAATAATATATATCTCCTTGTAAAACTTAGTTAATTATATAAATACCCAAATAAAAAGTTTAATTTTTAATATCCCCTTCTAATTCTTAGTTAATTACATATATACTCAAATTAAAAGTTCAATTACATATATCCGATTTAGTATACATAAAATTACATTTTTACCCATTTTATTACTTTTATCAAACATAACTTATATATTAGTATTTCACTCTTATTTTTATTAAACTATAAAATTATATTTTTCCTTATTTACTTGCTTTTTGAGTTTTGATTATTATTAATGTTTATATATTAAAGGTTTTTATGTTCTTTTTTTGTTTTTTTACTTTTTTATGTCAAATTTTTTCTGGTACCTGTACGAGAAACTTCTAGTGTTAATGTGCAACATAAAATTATCTATTCGGATCATGTTGCATAATGAGACTAGAAGTGTCTCGTATAGGAGCCTGAAAAAATTAGCATCAAAGGGTAAAAAACAAAAAAGAACATAAATAACCTTAGTACGTAATATCCGTAACAATCAAAACTCGAAAACCTAGTAAAAAGGAAAATATAATTTTATAGTTTATTAAATACTAATTATATAAGTTATATTTAATAAAAAATTATATGGATAAATATCTAATATTATGTTTAATAAATTGGATATATGTAATTAAACTTTTTAGTTTAGGTATATATATAATTAACTAAGTTTTTAAGGAGATATGTGTAATTAAAATTTTAATTTGAGTATATATATAATTAACTAAGTTTTACAAAAGGATATATATTACTAAAATTTTGTACAGTAATTATGTAATTCTCCCTTACGTGAAAATACAAAATTAAGTTTTGTTGAAGTTTTTAGTGGTTGAAAGAAACTATGTGATAAAGACATTGGATAGACTTGTCGCATGCGTTATAAAAGTACTTACGGAACCTAATTTGTTTTGATAATAGAAAACTACGATTACACACCATCTTTTACGATCCTAGATTCTCTATGTACGATATCTTTTAGTGATGTTTTATATTGAAAACTTAATTTATTTTCATTATTACCGACAACTTTAATTTTAGTTATAATTGAATAGAATTATTTGAATGTCTATATATGCATGGGCGGGTTATACTAGGAACCTAAATACTTTATGAAGAATTTAAATTCAGTTATAATTTAATATTTGAACATATAAAACAAATTAATAAAGTTTACGGTTAGTATATATTCTTAACCTAAGTAATTTAGATTTTCTTTGAAATATATTTTATTAAAGAATATCAGCACAATGATACGTATGCATCAATACATTACGAATGCTGAATTCATGTGATACATATATGAATTTCAGTCTTTCAAATGCAATAGTGCAACTACGATTTTCCATATCTTTAAATCAAATATATAAATAAATATATTTTTAAATTTTGAACATTTGTGAAAATATGCAAATAATCGAGAAAACGATTTTTAGGGTAGATAACACATAAAACTGAAATATGTGGGTCATAGAACCGAAATATACCAAACAAGATAAAGTTAATGGTGTTTAGGCTAATTAAGCAAGTGGGGTATCACCATGAATTTCTAATAAGCATTTGATAATTTTCTTTATCATGTTTTTTCAATTTTTTTATGAATTGAAATCTATAGCTCTTGAATACGGCATAAAGGTAATCATTTGGGAAAATATATATACGGGTGGACACTTAAGTAATGATAAGTTGTTGTCATCTGATCAGAAAATTTAAGAGTTAGTTATGATAACAAACACTTACATAAATGTATAATAAAAGTGTGGACATGTCAAAATGACCTGAAAACCTCAGATCCTGCGGTTTCAAAAAAACCTGTGTAATGACTAATGAGTCTGCATTTAAATAAATCTATATTGGAGATTGGACAACATATTTAAGCCCAAAATAAGGCCCAAATTATACACAACATATTCTGTACCAAAATGATTCGGTGTTTTTTCGAAAAACTGTTTTTTTTTTTAATTTGAAACCGGTTTGTGCTGGGCTTCAAACCTATATGCAAACCATCGGTTCGGGTCGGGGTTAGAACGAATATTCTTTTTTATTTAAACCGGTTTTTTTGTACACCTTTATCCAATAGTACCTCTCTTTATAAAGAGTGTCCCCTTTCATAGCTTCACCAAATAAGCATTTGTGTGCTTTTGGTTTTGTTACTAGTAAAGATGTTTAAAAATAAAAGACCTAAAGGTAAATCTTAAAGATAAGTTCAATTAGTTATTTGGGGAAATTTTGTTAGGCTCGTATATTTGATATTAGGTTAACAGAACATAATTGCCAATGCCTAAATTATTATCAAAACTAAATTAATCAGAACGGATTTTCTCTCAAAATATATAACATAAACTTTTTGGTACTTTTAACTTATATGCACGTAGTTATTTCAGTATATGTGTGCCCTAAAAATGTTAAGAATTCCTTGATCAATGACTAACTGTTTAAACAAATGTTTTTCATATTCATTGACTAAAATATTTTATTTATAGTATAAATAGCCCTAAAAATATTTGTGTGTCATACCTTCAGAAATACCCATTAACACGTTTGAGGGTTATTCTTATTCATATAATAACTTGTAAACTTATACACTTACAACCCCTTTTATGATCAATAAGTTATGTTTTAAATTAACGTAAACTCTTATAAGCGCTTATATAAACGTGCTTTTTAATGAAAACTTTGAGAACATAATATTAAGTATCGTTACATGTCAAGTGTTTAAGAAAGTGAACTACCTATAAAAAAGCTAACTTGTAGCAAATTATGGCTTTACGAACGCAATCTCGTACGATTTAAGTTCACGTACAATGTATGTAGATTACATTATACCAATAGGACACATAAATTATATACATAAATAAGACACATAATATTTATCCATCATAATCATACATAAATAGAACACCTAAGTCCTATATGTAATTATAAACAGAGAATGTTACTTTAACATTATCACTTAACACTTAACAGAATCTTATTTACCATTGTCTTATACTCTAGTATATATAATGTTTTTAATAGATTTGAGTTTAAATCATTAAAAGTTGATAAAGAGTTGGTAGAAAAGTTCAGAATAACATAGTTCTATTTCTATAATTGTTGTCACTTGGGTTGAAGTACAGTGGTAAAAAGCAAAATAAACCTACAGTTTAAACATGTTAAGAAGTCCATAAATGTAAACTATGAGTAATCTTAAGTTTAAACATGTTAAGAAACACTTTAGTATAATTAGGAAGCGCTTAAATGTAATCTTGAAGTAATCCTAAGTCTAAACCTGTTAAGAAGCACTTTAGTATGATTAGGATGTACTTACATGTAATATTATTATTAGTACTTACATGTAATATTATTATTAGTACTTACATGTAATATTATTATTGTCACTTGGGTTGTAACACAGTAGTAAAAAGCAAAATTAACCTACGTTTAAACTTGCTAAAAAAATACTTAAATCTAACTTGGAGTGATCCTAAGTTTAGAATTGTTATTGTCTCTTGGGTTGTAACACAGTAGTAAAAAACAAAATAAACCTACGTGAAAATACATGTGTAAACTTGGAGTAATCCTAAGTTTAGAAGCGGTTAAGAAATACTTTAGTATAACTAAGAAGCACTTGCATGTAGGGATGTAAACGAGCCGAACCGAACCCAAACTCGCTTAGGCTCAAGCTCGGCTTGTTTTAGTTTTAGAAAGCTCGAGCTCGTCTTGTTTATAGTTTTATATCTAAATCTCGAGCTCTCCTCATCAAAAAAATTATCAGGCTCGAGCCTTGGCTCGGACTCATTTATTGTTAAAGTATTAAAATTTTATTTTTTTATAATTACTCTTATACTTTTTATAATCAAACTTTTTATATATAATATTATATATATTATTTATTATTTTTTATCATAATAATATATAACAATAATATAATTTTTGTAAATATACGTTTATATTATTATATATATTAAATATGTAAATAAAAAATTATATAAAACAAAAAAACTCATTTAGGCTCGCGAGCCGGCTCAAGCTCGATATCGAAAGCTTGGGCTCGATCTCGTTTAGTAACTAGCCATGACGTGAGCTCGAGCTCGTTTAAACTCAGCTCGAATCAAACTTTTTTCGAGCCGATCCCGAGTAGCTTGTGAGTCGACTTGACTTGTTTACACCCTAGTTTACACCCTACTTGCATGTAATCTTAAAGTAATCGTAAGTTTTAACGAGATTAAAAAGCACTTTAATATAATTTAAAAGTAATGAGGTTCGCCGTTAAATAAATATTTAAATATTGAAAACAAAAAGTCAGCCATCAAAATTCTCATAACTAGAAATTAAGTAATTAACACAAACCTAAATAAGTAAAATAACCAAAGATTAACGTATCATTTCCTATAACATTGACCCACGCACCCAAACTCATCCAAACCCAAAACCTTTTGACTCTATCTAACCTTTGGGTTCATGACTTGATGATCCACCTAATTTTTTCAGAACCGGATCGGACGTCAAATTAGACGTTTTATTGATTTGGTAGTCGGACCAGTCGGACTGGATTTAACTATATTTTAATTATATTTATATATCTAGTTAAATATAAGTAATTTATATGTGATATATATATATATATATTATAGTTATCTATAAAACTTAACTATATTTGTATATCTAATATACTAATTTATGTTTAACACCTCGTTTTTACCCACTAAAATCAGAAATAAAAATAAAAAACCGGTCCGAACCGGTTCGGTTTCCCGGTCCAGCGGTTCGGGAAGAACCGGCTGGTTCGACCGTTCGAAACCGAGTCTTAACGAACCGGACCGGCCACCGGACCCCGGTCGACCGGCCGGTCCGATCCGGTCGCGAAAACAGTGGATCCACCTAACCCAAACCATCTCTATTTTCAATCAAACCCCCCAAAGACCCATCTATTTACATTCACCCCCTCTACTTCCCTAACATCTCTCACTGCCTATAACCCGACCCACCCGGGTGGGTCGAGTACCGAATACCAAACGGGTCTGCTCCATTTACAACCCTCTGTGAAAACAAACACCCTGAGTTCCCCGTCCTCTGACTTCTACTAATACCATTTTGTGCTTCATCTTCCCCAACAAACTTCATCTGCATGTTGAAATTCGGATCAATCGAACTCGAATTCGATCGATTCATGCGGTTAATCGGATCCTGTAACCGAATACCCCTGCACTCACCCAATCGTAACCCCCTGTGTCGAATTTTCGAATGTTGATCTTCTGATCATCGTTGTTAAACGTCTGCACAGAGCTATTCGTCGGAAAGTTCATCAATTCGCCGTCGAATCGGGAGGACGACGACGACGGAGAACCGTGGCTATGTTCACCGGAGATCGATTTCTCGGCGGTTGAATTCTTCTTGTAAATCCGACAAAGCACCCAATTATCCAACTGCAGAAAAAAAGTGAAATTGAGTTCAAAATCAAGATTCAAGAACAAATCGATCACCGGATCACGGGTCGGAGCTCCGCTTACCCGGGTGCTATCGTTGTTCTTCGAAGGCTCCGATAACCGATATTCATGCATGATCCAGTTAGTTTTGGACCCCTTTGGAGCTTTTCCGACGTAGAACACCAACGCCTTCTTGATTCCGACTTTTCGTCCCTGCGACGTGATCACCTTATCGGTTCCGGTGGCCTTCCAGTAACCCGACCCGGATACCCGATTGGGTCGGGACCCGTTCGGGTACTTTCGATCCCTAGGACTGAAAAAGTACCATTCCTTCTCACCAAACATCGCCTTACCTATCAAATATCAATAAACTTAGTATTATAAACTGAACCATAATGAGACTTATTTCATTATAATTATGTGAACAAATATAAAATTTGTCTTTTTAAGGTGTAAAAATATCTTTACTAGTCTTTTAAGTTGATTTCTTCTATTTATTAAAATTAAGCGAAAAAACACAGTGAATTGTGTTATCAAACACTTACTTGGTAACTCCCATGGATCGAATTTGTACAAATTAACATCTCCAATTACCCGAAGAGGAAGATCGTCTCCGGCGACTTTCGGGAACAAATACTTCACCATAAGCTCTTCGTCGGTGGGGTAAAACCGGAACCCGGGTGGTAAGTTCAATTGGGTTGTCGGATCCGTCACCGGAACTACCATTTTTTCCGATTTACGGTTGGGAAAGAAGGTTTATGAAATAACAATAATAAAAAGAATTGGTATTTTTTATTATTTTTTTGAAGTAGGAAAATTGGCGGGTATTTATAGCAGTTGAGCACATAGTATTAACGGTGGGACCCAGTGGTTAGTATATAATAATGTGTTTAGATGACAAGTAACCCAAGGGCCAACCTTATCCGGAAGGGTCAAAGGTCTAAATGCGTGAACGAAAGCATATATTAATGTTTGAGTGACTCATGGGGATTGATCATATCTTCATCGTACACGTGGGAGTTTTATAATATTATCCTACACTAGTGTGACATCTTTGCAAGGTACATAAAATTTACAGTAACGGGTCGGACCGGGTGGTTAGATTGGTTGAATTTGAAGTTGTAAGTTTTGTCAAAACTCCTGAATTGTTTTCATTTGGATCAACTGGTTATGATGTCGAATAATTGAACCGTTGATATGACAAACATGATAGACAACATGTGGTTGGATAAGATTTCGAATTATTTATTTTAAGAGTTACATTTGATTTTACATTTTATGCTTTGTTAAAAATAATAATTTTTTAAAAAACATTAATTTACCTCTAAAAATTTTATAAGTTGTTTTAATTTTAGTTTAAAGTTAGTTTTAGTTTAAAGTTTATTAGTTATTTCAGTTGTATACAAAATGATAAAAATTTTACAATGAATTGAAACAACATATGAAAATTAAGGGTAATTTAATGTTTTTAATTTTTTATGAGAAAATGATTATTTAGAGGAAATGTGAAATTAACTTTTTATTATTATGTCAGTATTTTATTTTTTACTCTTTTATCACTTCGACCGTCATATCTTGTTTTTAGTCAAACTATATTTTATTGACATTGCAAATTTATTTCGGGATATATAATAATTATATATTTTATATTAAATTCTATGCATGTATGTATATATATTAATTTTTACATTACTTGTAACGTTAGTTGGTTTTCAAAAAATGTTTGACTAGTGAAATATAAAACTATCGGTTCGAAAACTGGACAGATCACAGAGATATTAAAAAAGACTTAAAAACATTCCACTTGTCACGCCTTACTTTTTAGAAGTGTACACTAGATACTTTGCATTTAGATATATACTATTTTTATATTGTTATTATATTATTATCTAACTACGCATTTGAAAGATATATTTAACTTTATATTATAATATGAAATTGAAAAGATGAAAAGGCTGCGTGTCATCCTTAATATCTCAGAAGCTTTAAGGTGGAGGCTTAACACGTTGGTTCACATCGTCACTATGGTCGGTGTCTTATGCAACGTGGTAAATGCTGTTTTAATACCTCCAAAAATCTTACATTTATATTTTCCACGTGTTGGTCTCTTGTGTTATATTCACACCTCACTCACACACACAAAAACGTCTTCTTTTATTTTTGTAAAATTTATAATTTAACCAAAATTCAAAGTGTGTCACTTTATAGTTTACCTTTTTATGATGCTAAAATGATAACATTTAGTAAATATTTAGATTAGGTCGCTTCAAATGACTTAAAAGTATCGACGGTGCAAGCCTTAGTATTTGATGACTTCGGAGGGAAATTCTCTTCTCGCAATTAGAGTTAGTGGATGACAACTCATTCTACGAGTTTACTTACAGTTGGAGTAAGCAAAGAGTCAAAAAAATCAAGGGAAGCTTTTTTAAAACAATCACAACCCTAAGTTACATTCATTCTGCTTCACTCACATCTGAAAAAAAGCTAGCTCATCTTTCAGACTGTATATGATCGTAGAGACTAACTGATCAGTCACCAACAAATGTTGTCACGTGACTAGTTGCACAATTTGATCAAATATTAATTATTGTGATTTTTCGCTTACTTTAAATGTATTTTATTATCCTTATATCTAGTATGTTAAAAGACATTAATGTATTTTTCTATATTTTTTTATCATGAAATTGGCCACCTAGCTATGTGAATTTTACACAAAGAAACACATAACTTTGATAATACTTTTCCTCCATAAAATAACTAATATGCCCATGATGTATTATTACTCTTTTAAGAGCAAACCGCATAAAATGATTCACAGTTTTTCCAAGTAACAAACTTTTTTTTAAAAATTTTAATTGATTATGATTAAAGAATCTACCTTATAATGATAATTAAACAAAGGATTTTTAGTAGTTTTTCACACTACGCATCATAAGACACATTAGTTGCATATAGCTATGGGATATTACATACAATGGTATATGACATTTATGCTTCTTATTTTAATTATTAAGGTAATATTACTCTTGTGTAAATTTCTCTCTTACGAACAATTAAAAGAGTAGACTTGCATTCTACTAGAATTTATGAAGTAGGAAAGGAAAAAAGGATTTCTTTTTATACTTGCAAGCTTATACTTGTGTTATTGACTAACATCTTAATTCTTGTAAACCCTAACTTGCATGATGTTGATATATTGTAAACTGGGAGAAGTTCGTTGAATTTGTCCTAAGCATGAGGTTATCCACACGAAAAATCCCATGCTTCTTTCGATACTCTTTCATTTTCTTAACTCGTATATTTAGATTATCCCACCAACAAAATGGTCATCTGCCGTCTAAAGGTATATCAACAACATGTGTGACATGTGTCGCTAGAATAGATGACTTTGTAGTGATAAAGCCTGCCTCAATTTGACTGTCAAAGTCAGTACGACGACTATAGAATTGGCAGGATGGAGCCAAAAGTACCTATAGCGACCACATGTGATCATTATAGGGCAACCTCATGTTATCGCTATAGGCTCCGTTTATCGTATTGTATTAGTGGGGTGTTTTAAAGCCGAGTCACTGGTGTCACACCCCGACCGACGGCGGAATCATTGGGGCGGACGAATGTGAAACGATTGTTCATAGCACGTGAAACGATTGCTCATAGCACATGAAACTAATTAAGTTGAAATAATATTAAATATCATTAATCATTGAACATTACAAGACACAAGTCCATACAATACAAAAGCTTCAAACAAAGAAATAACATATTGTAAGGCCCCGTTCCCGGAAACCTCATAGTTGGTCAATCATAGCAGTTAAAACATTAAACATTACAATTAAACAAACTTAAGCTGCGGAAATAATTTATCAAAAACCATTCACTTCATGTAAAACACTGTTGTCAAGCAATACATCATCATTGACTGTTACTAAAGACTTGTTTATATGCATTACAAAACAACAGCAACACAGAGTACGAATGGATGTCAGACTTTTCCTGCCGAGTAGCTTCACCCTCGTGCCATCATCAGCAATAATTACCTGCCAACTGAAAATGTATAAAAGTTAGCGTTGCTGAGTGAGCTCTAGTTTTATAAGTAATAAAATACTTTCTGTAGGTATACATATGAAAATACTCTGTTCATGAAAACTTCATCTCTTTATACGTGAGCACGCATTAACTATACAGTCAGGTAATGCTTTATCTCTTTACTGTATGCCTTGTTTACTCTGTATTCTATTATATTTATCTTTCACTGTCTATGGGGACCAATGAGCAATACCCAACTATGTGCGAGATGGAAAACAGGTGATAGGACATCTATATCCCTCGAAAGGGTCAACTGTATCCCCCGAAAGGGTTCTGTGTACTGTGTACAAGGCCGACCCAATCACCCGGGTACGCTACAAGGGTCCTGCCAATCTCAATTGATTGGCCCTGTGTGCACAATAGGGTAGCTAACCCGCAACACAGTTGAGCTAACGACAACACGGTCGTGTCCCTCCTATGAGCTTGCAAGACTTGTTAACATTTTCATTAATGTTCATCTTCTTTTCTTTATTGCTCTTTCACTTTATTATTACTAGATACTTTACGTTACGATAATAACATGCCACGTAAAGTTACATACTATAAGTAATAATAATAATAATATCAATAATAAATAATAAGGAACATCATCATTACTAAGCCCTAGTCAACTCTGGTCAAAACCCTAAAGCACAGACTCGTAGAAAACTCTGTAAAATTTTCTAAGTGTTAGGCGCATGGGAATTATTTAGGCGCATGAGCCCTGTTTGGGCGTTTTATCACTATGCAGGCGCATCAGCCAACACTTAATCATTTTATCGCTTAGGCGCATGGGTACTATTCGTGTGTATGACACTTAAACGTATGGACCCTTAGGTGCATGAGCCACTTGGGCGCTTGGGCACTATTAGGGCGCATGGTCCTACACTTAGTCGTCAGACTAACATTTCTAGGCGCATGGGCCACTATTCAGGCGCATGGGCTGTACTTAAACATTTTTAAGGTAATCTTAGGCGCATGGGCAATTGTTTAGGCGCATGGGCTACTGTTTAGGCGCATGGACTACACTTAAATCTTTTTAAGGCATTTTCAGACGTTTGAACCTTCTATGTAACTTGTTCTTAGCATGTTATCATACCCATTCATAAAACCTATCTGTTCTAAACAAGTAAGAACCGGGGTCTAGAACTCACCTGGTGCAACTTGGGTGTTCTCTTCCTTTCTAACCCGCTTGCAATGAGTTCAAAACACCTAGAAACAACATCTAAAAACACACACACCCGAGCACAAATACAACCCATAAGCACATAAACACATAACCGGGATAAAACCCATCATAAACATGTAAAAACCACGAATTCTTACCTTGAATTCGCTTCTCTTCTTGTGAAGATGATGATGTGAAGTGAGGGTGGGAGGCCATGCCCACCTTTACACCAACTTTTCAAAGATTTTTGTCCTTTTTATACCTTTAGTCCCTCCACTTGAACTGAATTGCCTTTCTTTCTTTTATTCTTTATTTCTTGTCTTTTAAAAATAACTGGGTGTTACACATATTTAGTTAAACTAGGTCCAAGTCTTATATGAGCACGAAGAGAAAGCTCAAGTATTAAACCTGAAACATGTTAAAAATAAAGGGTCAACAATAATATTGGTGAGATTTCCATAATTTTTAATACATAAATATATAAAAGATGGAAATTCATGTCATAGATTAGTGAACAAAGTAACTAGGGATGTAAGACAGAATGCACAATCAAACATTGACAGTTTTACAAGTCTCAAACGTTTACAAGTATATACGATTAGCTAAGTGTACTTGGATCAATCAAGCAGGCTTGTCAAACCCATAGATCTATGACGTCGCCAGGCTAGCAATAGTTAATGGTATAGAAATACTCACATGAAAAACTCACAAGTATAGTGGTGGTTGTAGAGTATATAAGAAAACTTGAATGTTAAGAGTCAAAAGTGATGTCTTAAATGATAAAAAGAACAATAACTCGAGGTTGGAATTCATTACAAGAAAATTAGGACATTTAAAGAATGCTAAAAACGAAAGGTAGATTGAAAAAGGATGATTGCATTAATTTTAGATTTTGGACAAAATGTTTGGTATGTGTTTGAACATGTTTTAAAAATAGAAAACGGTTTCATAAAAGTATAAAAATTTATACTTGATTAGTTCAAAATCTCCCGGACAACTTTCATTTAGAAACAATTTTATGAAAAGATATTTAAATAGGTTAAACAAAAAGCACAAGACAGAAGGTGCTGAAATATGCACTTATCTTGTGAAGGCTATTGTTGAGTCGTCCGATTGAGTTTGAAAACATATAAACTGTCGTTGAAAAGGTGATTCAAAGAACTTAACGTTGGAGTCTGATTTTACTCAAATTTATTTTGTTATGATCAAGTTATGGTCGGTTGAAGTAAACTTATATTCTGCCATAATTGTAATAAGGCACTTATGTGCATTTTTAAAATCATTAAAGCATGAAACGGGTTAGAACATTTTATTATGT